>JASAMV010006834.1:0-38269 GCA_030248065.1 Rhynchonema sp. JSB1_4
TATGTAACTATGTTGACAGGCGCACAACAGACGTATGCAAAGCATTGGCACAGTATATACTGGGATTGTATTAGCCCCGATCAACTAAGTCTACTTGGCTGTTGGGATATTGGTCCCATCTCGGGTAGCATAATGGGTACACTGATTGGCTTTGGTACACAAGGAACAAAAGTGCACCTACATAAGTGGCATAATTTTAAGTGCAGATGCAGTCGACAACCGTGAAAGGACAGACAGAATACGTTGCATATCACACTGTGGGTGGAGCAACACACAATTGTTTCCAATGACACCAGCAAATATGCCGAATGCTCTGCCATAATCATTCAACGCTTGGTTCAACGTTCGTTCGAATGGCATCTGGTCCGTCTGCTGCTTGGCTCAATGTGCTTGCTTATCGACAGCAACAGACTTGTGCACCATCCACATATTCGCTGCAAATGGCGGGTACTGTTTACATCCGATTGTGCATCCTGGAGTGTCCTGATGTCGGGGTACCCGTCAAACACCGAGATCGACTTCCAAAGACTGAACGAACACCGAGTCGCATCCAAACGACGGGACGAAAGTGCGTCCCCATGTGATAAATGTCGAACAGTTGTGTGTCTGAGAGAGACACCATTCGAGCGCCTTGGCTGCGAAGCGAAGACAGTGGTGTAGTCAGTCAGTCACCGCTGAAAACTTATCATCATTTCATTCCGTTTCGCATCCACCCAACGCGCGCAGTTGCTTGCTACGTTGTTGTTGTTGTTTTTGGTTGAAGCCAAAATGCAACTGGGGTGTACATCAAGCATCTGTCTACATGCCAGCCACAGAGGGGCGTGGGTTTGTCGATCTAGTAATCTAATACCGGAGCTTTGTAAACCGTCGAAACAATTAGGAACATTTAGGCCTGCTTTTATACCCAAAAAGGCGGTTGACTGACGCAGCAGTTGGACACAAAATGAGACATCAGCACATTGCAAACCTGGGTGTTCGCTGGATGGAACGCACACCAGCGCGATTCGGAGAAACAGTGGAGAAACACTGGGGATTAGTCATTTCTATGGCATTCGAATGCTACAGAAGATTACGCCGGTGAATAACCAAGGAAAGGTTTTCAGTTAGCGTACGCAAAAAGTTGACGCAAGGAGCAGATGGAGTCTATGTGTATAATACTAGCCTGGGCAACTTTGAAGTGGAAACAGGGCATCGACATCTAAGAAGGCAAAACCGTGAAAAAACTGCAGACAGAAGAGAGCGGAAGGATACCGCGTTGGTAAAAATAGTGGCAGACGGAAGTGACTCTCGATTCGCACGTCTAATATTAGCTGCAATCCAATTATTTGGTACTGTGCCACGAAATGCGAGCTTCATTCTGCGCTGCCACAGTGACGTGACAACTTTCAAGCGAATGGCAATAAACGCAGAAGGTGACGCACATAACTACGACTTGACAACCCCAAATGCCACGCACAGACATGACATTGTGAGTAGTTTGCGGCAACTATAGCCCATCGTCTGGTCTGGTCAATGTCTGTGTATCACATGTTGTCAATCGGGGCGTTGGGACATAAGCTGTGCGCAGTTGTAAATTTGTGAAAAACTTGAAAAGACGTTCGCGTATTACTGATAACCAGTGGAACGTTGAGCAATGCAAACTTGCTATGCAGAAACTCGACGGCATCGGATGCAAGTAACGAAGAGCTCAAGTTATCACGATCAATCAAGAAGCACAGGCACACCAAATCAGCGATTTCAATCACAGAAAATGAGCTTGATCATAATTGAGCGGATTGTGAACTGAACATGGGTTGATCAGTTTGTACTGGTTCAAGAAGTCGAGTAAACAAAAAATTGTGAGAACAACATTTCTGTTACAGTTGTTGGATGATAAATATTCTGGAAAAGCACAAAGGGATGACTCAGTTGACCTTCAGAATGGTCTAGACCCGAGACGCATGAGTTGCAGCGCGGAGGAACGCGAAACGTCGACAACTTTGATTAGTGCAGTGCACCTGAACTCAGAGTTCACGAATCGTTTTTCATTGCCGGCTTGAAAATGACGTCATATTGCAATACAATGCATTTAAAACTACGTGGACATGCTCAACGCCGTTTCTGTAGCACAGAAAGCCCAGAGTGTATAGATTTTCTGCTTGTTGAAGGTACAGTTCTTTGTAAATTTTGAACGCAGTGCTTGTGAATTGTATCAGTATTTACTGCGGCTGTCTTTAATTCCGTGTGAAACATCAGCCCAACTATACGTAACCTTTCGTAATGATGCCAAGCTCGATGAATCACTTGTACAGTATGTATGTCACACATTATCTATTGTGTATACCGCGTGTCGACGGATCTGAACTTGGTGATCACTCAATCTGGCTCGGTCTTGCTCGGTCACTAAACATTTTTTATGGATCGAGATAGCAGATGGAATTTGTACCTACAGTACGTTGTCCAAAGTTCGTTGACGTCTGGGACAACGGTTATTGGTGGAAATAATGTGGCACCAGAGACACACGACCAGGACAAGAGCGGACCTGACTGATCGCAAAGTCAGACACCGAGGCAGGGTAATGTTTCAATCGGTTGGCCAAAATCGACCATAACGATTGGAGAGTTGCCAAAAAGCTGAGCGCCGCGCACTTACCGAAACGTGACCGTTGTGTTCTCCCACTTAGCGCCCTGCAGTGCATAACGTCGACGACGTTTGGTGTGCGATTCGGGAATATCGGCCACACCACATCGTTTGGTGGCCAATAGACGCTTGGTATGGGCATCGAGACGACCTGCACAAGCGTTTGAAACATCATGATTGGAACATGACGCATAACTGACAAAACAAAGGTTTTTATGACGCTTTAGCAACACTTGTCCGTATGCCGACTTTTACGGGTGCCCATGTCCCCTCAGCTCACTCACCCCTCAACAAAAGTCCAGAATGAAACATCAGCTGACCACTTAAGTGCAGGTCTGGCGTGATTGATACATTACGAGATATGTAGCCCACCCATATATAGCGGGCTGGCTGATGTTTCACAGATACATCACCAACCTGTGGCCTGCAGTCCAGCAAACGATTGCAATCGTTTGAGGGCTGATCGAACGAATGGTTCGCTGCTCATGTGTGCTGTGCCATCCTCGGCCTTGGGCAGATAGCCGAAATTGGACAGATACGACACCTGTGTGATGTTTCACGGGATTGTTGTAAGGCCTGTTAGCAAATGTTGCAACTAAGATCACACTGTAAATCAAGTTATGTCCACTCAGCGTCTGTCTGTGATATCAATACATAATGTTACGAAATGTTAGATGATCTGCTGATGTTTCACAGCGATTTGGCAAGTAGCGTGGAAATAACAATTTAGACCACGAAACATTATTGCATTACGAATTATTGCATTCAATGATCAATAATCTTGATTTTACGAAAAAGCAGCTGCTCAGACTTCTAAGGAAGGTCGCTGTGTCCCTCTTATCCAGCACTCGTCTGGATCAGGTGGAAGCCGCGAATACAACAACCTGTTATCATCACTGCAGCTGGTTGCACAGGATACACTCGCTGCTTTTATAGTGTTGCTAAAACATCAGTGCTGCTCGCTCAGACTGACTGACTGGCAGAAAGTGTAACAACAGTCAATCAACAGAGCTTTATGTAATGGGAGTTTTGTGAGTTACCCCCGTGAACTTCGTGTTTCGATTTAGAAAATGTTTTTGTTATTTTTTCTGAGTTGAGCTGCGTTCGTTTCTGCAGCAGACTTCTGGTTTATTAAAAATGGCTAAACATAAGTTTTCTCGTCGAAAAAAGAATTTAATCGATACTTAACACGTTACTGTGCTTTACCAATGCTATAACAGCGTACCGGAGTTTTCCACTTAAAGCGACGGGGGCTCTATGCGGAAATTGGTGGAAAATGGACCCTCCGACCAGAAAGAAAAAATCCAATTAGAGCCCCCGGGGACTTTAAGTGGAAACGTTTCCACTTACAGCCCTCGGGGGCTTTAAGCGGAAAACCGGGTGTTTTCATCGTTGTCAGTAGCAGTGTAGTTCCTGGTCCGGCGCGGCGGTTAGTGTACCTACCCCTTTTTTCCGTGCGGCGGTTAGTGTACCTCCCTGGGGGGAAGGGGGGGGGGAAGACCCAAATTCAGGAAAAAGTCACTTTTTGAGGTAGAAAATTTGACCGATTTTTGGCCCTTTTTGGAAAAAATTCTCCATAAAAAGGGTATTTTGGCGACTTTTGACAACATTGACCTGAAAATTACCCATTTTAGGCCTAAAAATGCCCATTTTAGGCCTAAAATTGCCTATTTAGTCAAAAATTGAGGCGGTTAGTGTACCTGGCGCGGCGGTTAGTGTACTAGTGTACCTTGGTCGCGGCGGTTAGTGTACCTTAGGGGGGACCCCCCTCCCCCCCAGGAACTACACTGGTCAGTAGAGACACTTTAGGCCAGCATTTCGACATTCTGATACCATATTTCAACCTGATTGTGAGGATTTTCATCTAAACGTGGCAAAACGTTGGTAAAACAACAGAAAAGTGCGGTATTTTGATCATTCTTACACTAGTTTGAACTATTTTGGCAAGTTTACTGTTCGATGTAAAATCAATGGCCCGTAAAAAATAAATCCAATTAGAGCCCCCGGTGGCTTTAAGTGGAACATTTTCCACTTAGAGCCCCCGAGGGCTCTATTCGGCGGGGGCTTTAAGTGGAAAACTCCGGTACATACACAGTGACAACAAGTTGACCAAAGTGATCCAAACAAACGGAAGTGCATTCTTCCAATTCAATGCCATTCACTCACCAAATTGCCAGTCAATCGATCGTCGTCAGCTGCGGGTCGTGTCATTGCGATGCTGATTGTGATCGCCAACAGATCACCAATCAATAATTGTCGATATCGCATTCCAGATTCCAATCAATCAATGGTATCGATTTTCGAATTCTCACCAATTTTTAATCACAGCCTCGCAAACAGTCAATATACCACGATTGCTGAATGAAAATATTATTGTGGTGCTTGCTGTTTATTTCATGATGCGAGCAGAGTTTTATGTTTTGCAATAATCAACGCAATTACGCGTAGAATCACAGTTAACTGGTTTTTCGGCGGACCAAGCAGTGTCGTAGTTTTTGTCCGCCTCCACAAAGCAGCGATTGATTGATGTCCGTATATGAATCGTCCGTATGCGTCACCCAACATGACAAGCACAACACTAAGACAGTGACATCGGTGGTTTTTGCATGCCAACTGGCAATTATTGTTGGTCGGATAGCTCTGAAACAAAATGAGTATGCGATTGGCTGGCAGCTGACATCGATTCATTACAAGACAAACGCGGTGTAACTCTTTGTTACATAAGCGAACAGCCGGATATGGTATTGTACAACCTTTTGGGGGTGTTGGTCCCAGGTGTATTGTTTCAGATTAGGTGCACGTTAGCATAGGCCCCAGCATTTAGGGAGTGCCATGCACGCTAAGGGGTCTTATTCTGATATCATCAACGTTTTTAGCGGGCACTTTTTCTAACGAAGCCAGAACTTGTACGATACATACATAATGTGGTGAGCTTCATCACCATAGTGAGTGAGTATTATACATGGCTCATTGTGACGCAACAAAGCCCTTCATTTGATGTAGCACTCACATTAGTGCTGGCAGGACACCGTATGTCACCTGATGCAACAAAGACAACAACCATATGCCATGCTGAGGCAACACAATGATCCCTCTATCGTATTGTACGAAATGTACGCGCAATTTCAATGTCAGTTCTGAGCCACAAAAACCCGTACCAAATCCAAAACACAGCAACATCCGCAGTGTTGTATATAATGTGCATGTCTGGCCAAACAATATGGCTAATGCAATAAGTTTACAGCGAAATCAAATCATTAAATTACACCAGTCACAAGCGCACAATGAGCCACAATGTGCAAGGCAGCTCAAGGTACCGCAAAAACTCGGCCACTACCACAAACACCAAGCACTACCTAGTTCCGTAATACTACCTACGTATGCCTTTTCCTCTGTTTTGACGTTTCTACAAGATTCGGTAATATTGCTCGAGAGATGGATAAAACTGCGTGTCCGGTTTACTATCTGCTCTAAGCTGAAGCAATAAACCAAAATCATTTTAATGTTTACTACCGTGTGTGGTTAACGGTTTTACAGGGGGCTTATTCGGCAAGCTAAATTGCTCAAATCCTGTTGTCAAGGAAGCTGACATAAAGGGTAAAATGGGCAGGAAATGCGCTAGCTGGACAATCCTGAAAAAACTGAAAAACATTGACAGTATTTGAAAGCTGATTATTCTCGAAAGAAATGCTACAGGAAAGGAATGAGGAGCAATATACCGAAAACGGACCGAAGGCAGTGTGAAAAAGTTGTCCACGATAGTTTTTCAGCCCTCACAGCTGTGGCCCATCAAAGAAGGAGTCGGTGTGGGAAACCGAACCAATCACGCACGGCAGGCTGTTGAATGACAGCCTAACACAAAACCGTGTTTTACATCACAATAAATGTGCGTATGTACTTATACGCACTTGTATACTATGTTCTAAAGTCAGAAAATTAGTGCCGTGTGTATAAGTAGTACTGTCACACGTTGCATTGAGTTTCATGAACATGTGCAGTAGAAGCTGCGAACGCCGCTGCCCACGTACTGTATGCTTGTTGTGAGGAAAATTCGGACGGCTGTGTACATATAAGTTGCATGCTTATAATACGCACATTCTCCAAACAACCAAACTAAGAACCTTCAACCTCGCGACTAAAATGTCTGTTACCGCCAACGAGGAGAGGTGGAAATAAATTTCCAATATATTTTCCAAAATTTCCTATGCGCGCTCACGTTCGTGCATTGAAAGTGAAAGTGAAAATGTTGTACAGTTGCGGCGCGGGTTTGGCAACGACTGCAATACTGACAATGACAATACTGCAAGCACGCACACAAAGACCATCAATATTCGGCTGTTTGCTTTACATTTGGATTTTTCATACGCAGGGAACGCACGAGCGTTCACCCCACCACAAAGGGGCGCAAAAATGACGAAATATGAGGTACAAAGTGGGAACTTGTGGGCTAGTTCTTCAAAGGTACTCGCTGGGAAATAATGTGTGAATCGCGATCACACATTTTTGTGTGAATTGCAAAACACACACATTTGTGTTATTTCTGGTGTGATGTACACAAAAACTGTGTCGTTCCAGAAAGAACACACAATAATGTGTAAAATTCACACATAATTGTGCAAAGATTGTTTACACTTCACAAATGTTTCACCGATAAAAAAATCACGATTATTTGAAACGTGAACGATGATTTTACGTTTGTAACACGAGGATAAAAGAAAGTTTACTCAATATTGTGTTTCATTTTCTGCTGCTATTTTCTGGTGCCACAGTGACGCAACGCATTGGTCCAATGGAGATTTCATCGTATTTGGTTCACTTTTTCAAGGTTTGCATAATGAGAGAACGTGATTTTGAGAGTTTTTTGATTTTCATTAGAATCTGCCGCAAAACAAAGCTTTTATGCACATATTTTATTCCAGTTGGAGTCGCACATCAATCTAGTTATCGAAAATGTCGAAGCAGACATGACCAAATCACAACCACTACCGTCAGGGAGCCCGCATGAGCAAGTCAGGGACCTATTCGTCTGCATCACCATGAAAAATATCGAATTCCCAAGAAAGCCAGGTGAATGTGCTTCAATGGGTGATGTTGTGATGGTCTCATGAATGTATTTACTGGCCACCTACCATTTGTTCTGGTGTACTTTATCCAGCACAAACTCAACAAGTGCTGCATCTGTTAGATTGTCTTGGTGGTCGCCCAAAGGCACCACCCGATGAATGATAAATCGTATTCGTTGTACCAGATGTTCAAATCGGAGCAAGCCTGCTTTCCCGAATAGCTGTATATTTTTAATGATATCACGAGAATTTTATGCTATTGAATTTCTCAACGTGGCCGTACAATGTATCAGCAGACAGCCGTGCACTTCAGCTCCAGAAGACTATTTTACGCACCCAGGTTTATAGCGTAAGATGCACAAAGTGCGTCGTGGTCTGTAGCCGTGCGTATCATGACGCCTGTGGCTCAAGTTCACACACAATCTATCTATATTACGTTTATGTGATCTATTCTATTTCACATATTTATTTTACATTTTTTTTATTTGAAGTCTAGCACATGTTTCTCGAAGTAGATGTATGAATTTCGTTGTTCAAATCTTGTGTTTTCGAAATTCCTATGCTTGTAAGTTTCGGTGTTTTATGCCCGATGGATATGATTTTGCACGAGGTACTTTTTTGTCAAGCCTTTTCACACATTTGTCCATGATGCAATTTGCTTTTTTTCAATTTTTTGAGGAACAGTCTGTTCGGATACATTTTTATACTTTCATCTCTGCGTTTCATGAACACAATGCGGTCTATCCATGCTCTTTGTAATCTGTATTTCATTATGTTGGCTGACAAACGCAAAAAACTACTTTCATTACGTGAATAAGAACGTTGATAATCACACAGAAACAAAGGAGCACAATGCACAATAAAGTGTGTTTAATCACACAGTGGTGTGTGAATAATCACACAAATCCGCCATTGTGGTTAAGGATATAAATCACACAGGAAATGTGTGAAAATTCACACACAATTCTACCTGTTTCCTGAAAGGTCGATTTCTGTGTGAATAATCACACAAAATGTGTGATTCGGCAGTACTATTTCCCAGCGAGTAGATGTTGCGCGCAGGGGGTTTTCAATTAAAATTTTCACATCTGCAGAAATTGCGAAATCTCGAGGCGCTCGCGCCTAACATGAAACTGAGTTTAGAAAATCGACAACCGAGTTTATAGTCGTTATGTTCGAATTTTAACCATAAATGGTAGCATATGGTAGCGTATAGTGTCTGATTGCATGCAATGCAGGCACACGAGCTGGACCAGTACCGAATATGACCACCTGTTGCACTACCCAATTGTGCGTTGCCATATTTTGCGTCGGAGCTGTTGTTAGTTTTTCGCGATGTCAGAGGTTGCATTTTTACGATGCTCGGGGTTAAAAAAGACGCGCCATATGCAATTTTCGCAATGGATTTACGCTTTATGACCGTTTTGCAACAGCCGCCAAACAATAACGAATGGTCCAACTACACCGGACACTAATGAACTCTAAGCGATTCGTAATGGCCAAGCAACTGTTGTCCACAGCTCACTACGCAGAAAAATACGTCGTTATAAAAAGAAGCACCCCAACCTGCTCCATTGTACTCTCGACCCTCGACTGTAGGTACTTAAAAAATAGATGGGCCTAATTTGAAACCTTATTTTCCCCATTTTTGGGGATTTCCGAACAAAACAAACACAAACCGATCGCACGGTGCGTAGAGTCAATGAAAATCGCTCTCAGTGGTTCGCTCAACTCGTATACGTTAGTTAAAGGTTCCTGAATTGAAGCCTGAAACAAGCGCGAAGCTGCGAAACGTTTCCCAGCATCAGGCGGCCGTGTATATCTGACTTTAAAAACGAATGAAAAAAAGCGGGGCGCAGAACCGCGGGAACCGAGCCTCAACAACGTAATATGATGTTTTGGGCCCGTTGGCTGGCTATAAAACAACACTGCAGAACGCAGGGGCCACGCACTCGGGGTTCGCCTCTGTGTGCGTAATGCACAAGTATGGGCTAGTCGCTGAAACGGGGCTGGCTGGCAGCTACTGCGTAAGCGCTAACGTAAGCTACAACTGTCCGCTTATGCTGCTGGTTGCCCGCTACTGTGTGTGTCTGTCTAGAACATTTCAAGCAAAATATAGAGGCTTATGGGCATCATGGCACGCAAACGTCATACATAAGAATCAAGAAACTGGCTTGGTTTGATTCGAATCCAGGGAGAATTCGAGTAAAAATGAGCTGAAGATTTTAGTTAAAATTTTGATCCTCTTGGCACAATTCCCAGAGCATGAAGGGCAGATCATGAAACCGAAAACCTAAAATTTTGCGCTCCACGAGTTTGACGATCAAAACCGAACCGGTACAATCAATGCTATTTTGGTTGCCAATTTGCAGCAATAAATACAAAATAAAAATTGCAACAACGACGCAGATTTTATAGACACAAGTTTTACGATGTTTTCCCAAACACAGCACGTTGAGTCAGCCGTTTGTGCGTTCATACCCATGCAGGTGTATATGTTGAACGTTATCGCACCAAAGGTGATACACCGAATGAAATAGAGCGACAGACTTTTCGCGGATAACCATATATTACAATCACTGCACACGTTCGGTTGCATGACTCATTTTGGTGGTAACTTTGGGATCGGTCCTCCCCGTCTCCGCTGTGTTTAGTCAACTGTACATCACAGAATAGTGTTGCACCCAACTGTGAAACTTCAATGAATTAGTCGATCAATTAATCATCTGTCAAATCAATCAGTCAGGTAATGAATCAATCATATGTACATCCAATTATTCAATGAACTAATCGAGTGTTCAATCAAACAGTAAATAAACTGTTTAAAACAAAAATCAACACAACAGTCCAATCACATTGTGGTAAATTGATAATTCAACCACAATCAATCAACACGTTCAGTCACAGTCAGTCACTCGACTGATTTATTATAGGTGACGGACTGACATGTTTCACAAACGGTGTATTTACATGGGGAACACTTTGGTGATTGGCTTTGCTGAGCGGGACCGTACCGATAGCCCATCGCTCCAAGTTAGTATAACGTGAAGGATGTTGTTGTTTGATTCAATTTGTCCCGAAACATCCCAGATACAATACCACAAACAGAGTGCGCATCGCAGTTGCTTCACGATGATGCTCCATTTGCAATGTTTGATGATCGCACTGGTTTCCGGCATAAAAATGCCCATGAATCATGCAGCTACCGATGAAATGCACTTACACAAGATGCGGAGGAAGATGCCTTTAGACACACGAGGACAGGCCGGGTGCAAGGAGGGAGGTCGTCGACATGAACATTAACATTTGCTTTTGGAACCGTACAAAGACCGAACTCACACCGACTCGGTCTTGTCCTTCACACAAGTTTCCACCCGGGAAAGAGACACCTATTGTCACACCGATCTATGTAACAAAGAGGACAGTTATTTTGACAGGACTTTTTCTCTGTATATGGTTCCCAACGAAAATTTGCATTGGTCATCAAGCAGTATGATAACAGCAGCATTGCGAGGCATATAACAGAATAGTCACTTTCAACGCGGAACGAGGGCATGCGTGTTCATGTCGTGGTAATGTTTCGCTTGCTGCATACAATGGTCGGTGACAATGTTCGAGCAATCCAACAGCGTCCCCTCCTCCGCCAGCGGGCGTTCGGCGCATATGTGGGCGGAGTCTATCCAACGCCGTACATGGTGATAAATGGTCCAGCAAATGTTTGTTGTCTGTTTTGTTCACAGCCGGCCGGCCGTATGCATTTGCCTGCCTGCTGTGTGTTCTGTGTTGGACACAACGTTGTTGTGTGATGTTTCACAACCAGACTGGATAGATTGCGTTGATGGGACAGGTGCGCGCCGCGCGTTGATGTAGCTGAGTGTCACGTGTCAGGGTGTCCAACATCAGATAGCCCCGTCCGTGTCGTATCATATTTGGGCAATGTTTCACTCCCTTTGATCTGTACCGCCCGAGCCCGTGCTGTGCAGCCGGCGCGTGTTTAAATCATTTTACGAGTTCCATCTAATGCTGGGTCTGGCTGGCCAAAAAGCGGCAGCAGTTTAGATATATGTGTACACACCAAGGTATCGCTGTGTGATTTTGCACAGCGACAATAAAAACCGTTTACCGCACGCACACCGTGTGCTGTACCTGGGTTGTGTTCACTCGTTGTCGTCGTGATATCAATAGGTGACACTGCCTTCGGCCGGCTAACAACATTATTATACGACCTGTATGTGCACGATGTGTATGGTCGAATTTTATGATCCTGACAAGGTACACACAGTACCTAAGCGTCCTTGCCCGGTCCGGTTGTTGCATTCCGTGCCTATGATATCGACGACTTGATTTTTTGCAGATATACAACCAAACAAGCGCCCAATCCGTGCTATGTGACCACAATTCAACATATATCAATTCTTCAAATCGGCTGTGCGCCAGCCATAATCGAATAAGAGAGACGCAATCATGTTGCTATCCGTCCTAATCTGTCTGAGCAGCAGCCAATTAGCCAACAGTTCCCCATCGGTCGGATCACGTGACCGAGCACCGCAGCATGACGCAGTGGCGCGCTTGTACATCGAGTTCCGACCGAGATCATCACAAGTGGACCTGCAGTCACGTGACCTGTTGCAACAACAACACCAACAGATGTACGGACAATTCGCGCCACTCGGACTCATATACCCGTTCGAAGGAGACATTGTGCAGGTACGGGGTGGGGTGACTGATATTTCATTAGATGTATTCCGTGTTGATGATTTGTTTCGGTCTACGGTCCCCTGGGCTCATTTCGTAAAAGCGAGAAATATACAATACCGTCTTCCCTCTCTCCACATAGTGAATCTCTCTCCACTTGTGTCCCGAATTTTCAGGCAACTAAACATACTGTAATGGTCAGGAGCCATGAGGTGATTTCCATATGGTGAACGAAATGATGTGTCCCCCTAAACAGTTCATCAGGGTATAAATTTTGTACTGCAAACTCCTGTAATGCATGACGAAATTCTCATCTCAACACAATGGCTCATTTCAAATACATAAATGTCATTACGGTAAGGTATCATCACACTCTCGCAGTAATTGCCGCACTTGCTTATGCTCATTTTGGTTACCAATGTGAGGTGCAGGTTCATACTTGTAACATCACCATCATTTGACATTTCACATGTATCAGTAACCATGCTGCTTCAAAACACCCATTTCCATGCATTTGCAAAAAAACTTGATATAAAAAAGGTTGGCTGGTACAGCGTTACGACTACAGTAGGTATACCTTTTCCTTGGGTTGGCGCAATTTTTTACCAAAGCGCATCTTAGCGGCCGTATAATTTATCTGGCCAACATTGGCTGGTCTAGGTGCACATGGAAGCGCTCACCTTGTATAGGTGCATGTGCACGGACGTATACATAACCAGCGCACTACCCTGTTCTTTTATTTTCAAAAGTGCCTGACCACCATTCAGGTATACCTATGTACATGTCTGGTTGCTTGATGACTGTGTTTATGTGTACGACGCTGACTGACTGAGAACACCATGGCCCTGTGATAAGGCATACCAAGTTGGTACACCTTGTATGACCATAAAGCTCGGGCTCAATTTTTACTGATGCCCGAGATTTTAAAATTCCAAGTCTGAACATATACAAGATAAAATTACAATGAGAACGAAACGTAATTTGGACCTTCCGTCAGTCAGTAACCACACAGGAAATACGCACAAAACGCTGCCCCTAATTGGGTTACAGCAGCAGGTCCAAAGTGTCGAGCAAAACCGCGGCGTGTTTTGTCTTTCAAACGTGCTTCACTCGGTGCTGGTGCACGAGGAGAGAAAGTTTGTGCGTTGCGTTTCGGTGTGGTCGCCTAATGACATTTTCTAAATTGTTTGCGTATGTGGTCCACTTTCTGAGGTGCTTGGGCATGTTTATGCAATACAGTGTGGTACAAAACACTCCGAGAAACTCTCCAAGAAAGTTTCTGTTCAAACAAACTGCGTTGCGGTCATGCATTATTAGGGTAGGGCTCTCTTCAATCGAAAACTTTCTCTGATTGCAATTGTAACTGAGGGTACATTAACAGTTATAGTGTCGTTTTCTCATGCTCCACAGAGTATCCGTTTTGAGGAGCACCCGATTTGCCAAATCACGGTATAATCATATGTTATGGCAAGTAATACACCTTTGCAGGCATACAACATGTGTTCGTTAGTGCATAGGTGCATGTACATACATACAAGCGATGGTACAAATCATATTCTCTGAGAAGCAACTGGAAAGAAGTCCAATGCCGAATAATAGCCGCCTTGACTGACGGCGGCAAGCTTGTTTGGCTGCTTGGGGATGGGAACGAACGTTGACTTGTGTCGGCTGCCGACGAAAGAACATCGATGTGCTCTTTGACTTTCATTCAATCCTGTTTGGTTGCACACAAAGAGATCTTGCGGCAAGGCAGTGTGTGTTTGCAATAAAACAATGAAAAGCATGCTTAACCCTTGATGCACCCGGTTTTTTGTACAGTATTAGGTATAGGCTGTTGTTTTTCAGATGGTTGTACCGGGGTGAACCGTCGTAAATGTGTACCTACAATTTTGTTGTCGTCTATACGAACAAAGACTGGATGCATGCTTGGACCATGAGTGGTGGTTTGCGGGACAATTTGTTTCACACAAAGGGCTCCACATTTGCGAGGCAGATATCTGTATGCTTGCGGGTGGCGGTGGTCTGGAGAAATATTTATCGCGATTTCGGGCCGGTGCTCGAAGCGTGCGATTTATGAGTTTCTCAGCGTCCAAGCACGCACGTTTTGTTGAATTATGGCATAGACGACCACACCAGCATACGCTCTAAATGCACCCTTGGCACCTATGAAGCACGGCGCATCGTTTTGCACCATGTAGCCATGCGCATGTGCCATCTTGGAAATTATGCCCCAAACTGCAAACGTGCAGCGGATCGCGTTGCTGTGGCTTGGATGTAAGACTATTCACATTGCTGCATCGACAAAAAGTTTCTATTCTGCGCTTTTCATTTTATCGCCAAGTTTAGTCTGTTCCATTGTGATGATCTGACGCGCCGCATTGTTTGTGGTTGGAATGAAAGAAAAGTGCAATAACAATCTATCTCACCACATTGCATACGATATATTTGGCCATGCGATTTCATGGATTTTCGCACCAAAAGTGCTGAGATATCGTCTTACACAAACAGACGAGCGGGGGAAGATTTATGCTAAAACGTTCATGCGTGTGCGCACTATCCAAATGTATCGTCATGCGCGCATGTGCTTGTGGTGTGTGGATTGTATTTCCGGAGTTTGAAATATGGTACCATGGCGCAATACGGTCAGACCCTCAAATTGAATTGTGCTGTGTCTTTATGTGAACCAGACATGGAAGGGGAAACCATCGCAATCTAAGCACATGGACAACGCGCTGGGAAGTCTTGGAACAAGCATAACGACTTGTGTGTACAATACTACGAGCATTATCATTTACTGACTGGTTTGTTTTAGTATGCAATGTGCAGGGATGGAAAGGCCATGCAGCTGAACCTCATGCAGATTCACTCAGGCGAAACCACGATTACATCCCGACATTAGTATGTGTGCATGCTCGCGCATACCAATGCACTACATTCACGTTTTGCGATGCCAGCCTAACGATGTCTTAATTGAAAGCAACATAATGCAAACAAACCAAGTTTGCGGCTGATTTTCGTCATGCGCATGACTTGGTTCAAGATCAGAACTGGTGTACGAGCCGTCGTAATGTTGCAAGAGCTGCCATGTGAGGAATGAGAGACATCAAGCAATGTAACCTTGACGGACAACATATACGCATTCGTCACCTCAATGTGATGTTTCATTGCTGCAGGTGCACCCTTTCCGAGCGTGCCAGTTGAGCACCAACGGTGTGGATCGCACCCTGGTCGGCAACGTTGCTGTTGTGCTGCTGGATGATGTTGAGCCGTACATCAGTGGATGCGTGTCATATGACAATCAGGTATGTTCACTGTAATTTTCTCTTTCTTTTTATTCGTTCTCTATTTCCCACAGCTTTTTTATTGCCAACGTGAATGTGCGTGTTGGTTGACCTTTGCTGCTGCAGCAGAATCAAGGTGTTTTGCCTAGGTTGTATAATTCGAACAGGTCGTAAAAGTTGGATTCTTCCCTTCAATTTATGGTCACTACGGCTTTGTATTTTCGATCGTTTTAACTTAACTTACTGATGTTTCACTGTGAGGGTCGGAGCTATACTCTGGCCGAAGAGACCTGTGCTCCAGTCATTGTTGTACCCAAGAATGTCCACAACGTCTCGATATTCGTTCGCATTCGCATAGTCAGTCAGGTGCTGCTAATGGCTGTCGTTTACGACCTGAAATGCGCTCGGGCAAAAAGCCATAAAGGGATATATGGTTGGGGGGCATGCCGGCCATAAATATGCCTGAACGCTGTGCTTTCCACCGCACCAAAAGAGTTTCACCGCCGCGCGCCGCGCAAAAATAGCCCCATAAAACGAATCATAAAATATGAAGCCAGATAAAAACGTGCACACACACAGAGCACTCACATAATGCTGCGACCATCATAATAATTAATGTTTATCTTTATAGTATTCTTCAGCCCAGAGATTGCCCACACCGATAGGCCCGCGACCCCAATGTGTTATTGTGATAGAGTTGTACACTGACTGGGGGGACCAACTCAGCAGTCAAAAACCACATGCTCTAAGCGATACTTAATTTATCTCGATCTATCACCAGTCACATAGTATGTAGTACGGGTGCGGGTGCTAACACGGTGCCAAAACTGCTGCATCATGTGTGCCGGTTCACAATATCAAAATTTGTGCAAGTCAACCTGTGATAGTGTTGTGAGAAAAATTCGCGAATTCTTGAAAATTTTGATGTCAACCACAATCCAAAACTAAACTACTGATCCATTTCTTGTCCTAGTTCTCCTTCCGATATGCCAAGACGACATGTGGAGAGACAAAGGCGCGAGTGCGAAATTTAGTGATGCTTTTTCACAAATCGTTGTGTGTCGGCCGAGATGAAACGAACGCAACGCGCACGCAGCAGCAATAGATGCATACAAAACGCAATATTTCGCCGCGTCTTGTGCTCTGCGGGGCTCATAATTCATTGCGGTACGGCACACGCGCGCTCTCTGAAAAACGCCGCCGTCCCACACACACGCGTGCGAATGTGAAATGGGTATAATTTTTGTGCACAGCCAGCCAAAACCAGCCAGCCAGCGTCAAAATGGGCAAGGGCACGTTATGAGTGTACAAAGATGGAATATGTGTGTGCATTAACTGACCCAAGCCTTCATATTTGGAGGGAGCGAACACCACAATGTGCTAACTAACGGTGACTCAAACTCGAACCATATCCGCCGATCCCTATCACAAGATCCCAATTCCAATGTTGCAGGCTCGTTTCGCGCAGGCGAGTGGTGCATCGGCCATAATTGTCGGACCACTGCACATGCGTGACAGTCGTGCAACGAACAACAACAATCAGGGTGACAACGATAATACCAACGTGTTCACGTCGTGCGAAAATGGATTGTGTGATGACAAACACAAGGTTGGTGTCAATTGGACAAGAGTTGTGGTTCAATGAAACACAACGGGTGATTAGAAAAGATGTGAATGACATTGAGAGATTGCACAAATCGTGTTATCAATTGTAAGTGCAGTTGGTGATTTTGACATGTATCGTGACATGACATGGTGATTTTGGCAGGCAAGTCGGCATTCTCCGAGTGGGTATCAATCTAATCCGACAGAACACTGACGCTCGAGCAAGCTGCATTGGACGGGTGTCAGTCAATCAATCAGTGACAATTATTGCAGATCGATTCGCAAGTCAACATTCCCGTCATCACCATCACGGCCATCGAGTCAGCGCGACTGCAGACGTTGTTGGCGATGTCAGCAAAAAACGATCTCGTGACGCACGTTGTGTTGACACCGCTGCCGGCTGATATGCTGCTTGCACCAAGGGAGATGCCCGTGGTTAGTTGGGGGCAGCCAAATCGAGTCAGATTTATTTGGAAGGCAAGCACAACGACTACGATTGCGGTTGGACTACTGCAAGGCGATGATAAATTTTGTATGGACCGTCGTTTGTGATGAGTTGCAGTGCTTATTTTTACCAGAGTGTGTGTGGCGGAAGAACTGCTACACTGATCGCAATTAGCGTCGTTGTCGCTGTCGTAGTGGCAGGTGTTATGCTCATGCGCTCATTAGTATGCCTACGATACGTACTACATATGTGCGCTGTTTTGGCACGTCCTAATAGGCGTTGGAAATGAATATCCTATATACTGTACTTTTGTTTTTCAGCAATACTTTCGGCCGAACATTTTTGACATCGGCATCTTTCTGGCGCTGATTCTAATGTTGTTCTTCGGCTCGCTGCTTATCTTCATCAAGGTTTGTGAACGATTTATTTCTTTTTCAGTACTGTAACTTTAATCAATGCTTGTGATTGATGAAGCCAATCAATCGATTGACATTATGTATTGATTTCCAGCTGCGGGTCCACCGTCGTCAGCATCTTGAACTGACCCTTCGTGGTCTGGCCAAATCAGCCCTGAGCGACATGGAAGTGCGCAAATGGGCACTAAAATCATCATCCACTCACAAGAAACACCACCATCGGCAGCAACACGCATCCGATTTTATGTCATCCAAACTTGACAGCGGTGGTCAGGGTCACCATCGAGTGTACACGACATGCGGCACCAGTAAACACACGGCAATGTCGATGTCAAGCAGCACTGCGCACGACACTTGTGCCATTTGTCTCGAAGAGTACCAACACGGGCAACACCTGAGGGTGCTCTTCTGTGCACATGAATTCCATCAGAAATGCGTCGACCCCTGGTTGCTCACCCATCGCACCTGCCCGCTGTGTCAGTACGATATGGTCTATCACAAGTGAGTGCGATCGTTGATGGATTGTGCTAAGTTGCTCTTGAATCCCGTCAATTTTCCCAAGGCTTCATGATCATGTCTCAAACCTTGGCTGAGATTTGCTTCCAGTCCAAGATTGGGCTTAGACATACACATCAGTATGTGAGGATGTAAGCTTCAGTTGAACCACTTTAGGAACGTCAGGTACGAACAATATAGGTTTTGAATTGCACTAGCAATCATCTATACCTGTAATCACTGCGGTTTTGCTCTCAAAGTCAACCTAACAGTCTACACGGTGCAGGTACCCCGGTCGATCAGTATGCGACGAGCCAGCCTTCACCACCAAATCACAGTTGTTGCCCGTGTCGCAATCCCAGCCGAACTGTTGTGTCGTCAATATCGAGCCAATAACAGCAACAACAGCTGCAGCAGGTGACAGTGCAGCACAACGACCGGATTCCCCATCGGCCATGTTACTTCAACCACAACAACAAGAACAACTTGGTGAACAGGTGGACTCGAAAATGCACACGATGGTCGGCCCCAAATGCCCGACCCGACGGAGTGCTCGGACAAGACGACTGAAACGATCGCGTGCACGGCGACACACACCCACACAACAACAACACGCAACAACAACCGTGAACAACACGAGATGTGATCTGCTGTTGTTGTCGCCACCGACAGTCGTCAGCGACGGGTATCAATCGGACGACAGTTCACTGGTCCCATCCACTACCGTAACCCAACATCAGTCACCAGCCCGATTGTTGCTGCCAACTGTGCACCATTGTGATGCGAACAGCAGACAACATAGACTACAACAGCAGATCATCACCAGACTCAACCACTCGGCGTTGAAACATCACCAGTCAACTGCCGGTGACAAGCAGGTGCTGAGGTTGCCATTTCGGGCGCAGACCAGGACTGCCGACAATGCACAACGACCGAAAAGTGGGGACAGTGTTGCCCCCATGGTCAATCTGTGTCGATCAACGTAGCTGAACTGATGTTCCTTTGTAAATTTGTGTCTCTCAGAGATTTTCATGTTCTGTTGAGTTTGTTTGTCTTCTTATTTTTTGTGTCTGAGTGTATTTTTGTTCTCTTTGATCTGTGATTCTACACACAAGCATTGTCTCGTGCTTCGAACTTTTGGAATTGATTATATATTATTCTACGTTATAAACGATGTCTAAAACATATTTTTCACTGTCAAATACTCTTCTCTCGTTCAAGTGCGTTCAAGCTTTATTGTACCAAAGAAATAAAATATTTTTGAACATCGCTGAAGGAGATAAAATTTTGCTGATACATGCATATGGTGAGATATTCATGAATAATTCGAACATTGGCAATAAACAGCTTTACATCACCAACGGTGATCAAAAATATTTTGATGACCAAACCAGTCTGTGAAAAAAAGCAACAACAATCATGAACACACTTGTGTGCCACCCACACGGTAAAGCTTGACAATCTGTAGGACTGGGGTGTTGGGCAAACTTCTGAAAGCAACACAGTTGTTCAGTAAACACGAAATCAAAAACAAACGTGAGTTATTCCGTCATCTCCAGCAGCTGGACAATGAATCGTTGAACCGAAACCATTCACCCCACGTTGTTGTTTTGCGAAAGCGGTGCCACCCACTTTTTGAAGGGTATATACTCGTAATGGTTTTCCTGGAAAACACCATCAGTCGTCACCCAAACCTAACGGAAATACTATCACCTGTCTATTTCAAATTTATTGAGATTTTATCGTTACTAGCTTGAGATCGATTTATTTATTACGATATTTTCTTGCTTCCATTTTGACCAACTGTGAAAAGAAACCGAGTGTACTGTGTTGCTGATATATACAGTGTCCAACTGCATATGTTGAATATGATTGCGATTGGGCTTGTGACGACAGCACTTATCGGTTGGTTGCACCAAACGTCTGAAGTTGCGTTTGTGCTGGCGATGGTGGGTCCCTGGCACGACACGATCGGGTTGCAGACTTTGATTTTGACCAGACTTTATTACTTAGATTGAAAATATTATGCTAAGAAAGAATGGCTCTCATATTTGTTTTTAAAATTTCCTTCAGCATTGGTGCCCACGCCAGTTACAAGCAGTCCGATGTCGAGTTGCCCGAAACATGCCAAGTACGGCCCTGGTCCTCCGAGCAGTTGCTCCCCGATGTCCGACCCGAACAACAAGCCTGCGTCCGCGTTGGAGCAATGGTTCACGAGGGCGATGTTCGATGATCTGTTCCCAAAGGCAAACATCGGCTGGGGACCACATGAATGCAGTCCTTACAATTACGATGCGTTTGTGATCGCTGCACGCTACTTCCCTGACTTTGGTGCATCAAATAGACAGGTACCACGTGTTTTTTGTTTGCGAATGAGGAGATTGTGAAGGCCTGAAGGGTGTCTTCTGAAATCCAAATAAAGCACATTAATGCTCTGAACGCACACAAATTGTTGCTTTGCAAATTCAGGGTAACGGCTACTCAGCCTTTGACAACGACCGCCGTGATGTGGCTGCGTTCTTTGCACACGTCATACAAGAAACCGGAGAGAACGATGCCAGCTTGTACAGGTTGATTGAGAACTGCCTGTTGTCCAGTTGCACTTTATTAAATAAAGGTCTGAAGTATAAAAGGTCATGTATGTATACGTTTCAGCCGAGGCCTATCCCTATCGACCGCACACGCGTGCTTTTATAGAGGCGGATTCTTCAACTGGTTCGAGGGCGGACCGGTGTCAGCATATCTGGACCCTAAAAGCCCTGGATACAATCCAGAGGACGGACATACGTGCAATGTAGCCGGAAAGTTGGTGTTCAATAAAAACTTGATCAAATGAAAGACCTTTAAAAACCTCTCAAGGAAAAGGTCTGTTCAGATACTGCCTCGAGGATTCGATGCTGCGCTATTTCTACCCGTGCCAAACTCAACAGTCAGGTTCCTTGTACTACGGGTGTTACTTTGGCCGAGGCGCTATCCAATTGTCCTACAACTATAACTATGGGGCATTCGGCAACTGGCTGCAGCAACACGGCATAAATGTCGATTTGTTGGAAAGTCCCAATCTTGTGCTCACGCATCGCAACCCACCCCTGGCAATAATGGCATCCCTGTGGTTCTACATGACGCCGCAACCCCCAAAACCTGCGATGCATGACATCATACTGGGTGAGTCATAAACACAAATTAAGATATAGCTGCGGAATGCAGCTAAGATTCTTTTCGACCACACTACATTGAAGGTTGTGTGTTTTGATTATGACGCCAGTGTGAAAGTCAGATTGAAAAGTTTGTGTGTGCACTGCTGAATTTTACAATTTTCATATAATGCTTAAATTTCTCTACTCTTAATGGTTGTTTCACCGCTCCGTCTCCGTTAAGCCAAGGATAAATAAAGAGCTACGAAACGTAGAGGTGGTGCGCATGTTTTTCTACGTCAGATTGGATTTTCAAAGCCGAAACGAATAAAGAGGGGGAACTGAAAGAAGATAGTAGGAAAACTTGATTTTCTCTTCCTTTGGTTTTTCCTGGGCCAACTGGTGTGTTCAAAATAGTTTTCCATGGCCCAGAGTTGACATCACATTGTGTAAGTTTTTTTTGAGAACGCATCAAGATAAGCCGACGCACACAAATGCCCAACAATGGATTGGTTCATAACCATTTTATCATGATTCAGGCAAGTGGAATCCGGGAGCAGAAAACGAACGAGCGGGCTACAAGGGTGCCATATTCGGTCCGACATCGTTGGTGATCAACAATGAATGTGGCGGGGAGGACGCGAGCGAGCCAGGCGGACCGGGCGAATCGCGACGAATCAAGGCATTCAAATGGTTCACTTCGTACTTCGGCACTCAACCCGGTGACCAATGGACACTCAGCTGTGGCGGAATGCCTGTCAGGTCGGTGCTTGTGGGTCTAACCGCATCATGGAATTAGCATGGTTATGCTGTGGTTGTCAAAAATGGAAAACAATAGCGAATTTCAGACTACAGAGCATTCCACACCCACTGAGCTATCAGCCCGAATGGAGCACAGCATGGAAGGTGCAACAATGCGACTGCGCCCCAGCAACCTACGGCGGCATGATACCGTACTACGATCCGGGTCACTACCCTGACCAGTTTGTGGCACTCAACGAAGCGAATCGACGTCGATGTGTTGAGAGCGTCTATGACAATCCGAGCATGTACGGAATGGACCCGGCGTCGTCCGTGTGTCTGACCGTACCATTGCAGTGATTTGTTGCTCCATGGAATCATCTGGGAGTGCCGACTTCAGTCCGCCACCCAACATAACGTGATTACCATCGCCTACTCACCATTGGTGTCATACTCATACAGTATATGTAGGTTCAGTGTATGTAATGTGTTTATACATGAAACATAACAGACTTGTAAATAAAGACATGCATCCGTATTTTATAGGGTGGAATTTTCGAAACGGTGTAAAGGTCAGTTGGGCGTAAAGATCGGTGTAAAGTTCGGTCGAAAGCTCGGTCGGCGGCCGGATAACATTGCCTTAAACGGGAACGCCCGGGCGCGCGCCCCGCCCCCCCCCCCCCCCCCCCGCCCCCCCAATTGGCAAAAGCATGATGTGGGGGTTTACGCAGCACACCACAAAAGTTTTCTTCTAAGTTTTCAACATATGTATGTAGGTACATGGTATGTTATTCTGTGCCTCTGACGTCCAGCCAAGTCATCTAATGTCCAAGAATGAAATCTGGCGATAATTTTGGCAACTTTGAGGAACAAGCCATTACAGAAACCCAGTCACAGTTACACTGCGAATTTCAAATCTCACCGGTGCATCGGATGTACAACAAATGCTTGGTTTGGACAAACATGAAAAAATCAGCGCATATACAGCTGTTGATCAACCATAAAATTTGGGCAATTTGAGCACATGGTATTCCAGTAAACAAACAACTTTATTTTTCGACATGAAAATTTATTGGTGGAGCATTCACGTTGTACATATTGATGCGACAGGTGTACATAAACATAATCGCCGTTTAGCACAGTATGACGTCGTTACCCAAACCATCATCAACCTAAACTAAACTGGTCTCCATTCCCTTTATTGCCTACACTATGTATTTCGCTTATTTGGATTGCTCAAATGCGCGCTGGTTTTACCTCCGGTTTTCACTCTTTTTCAGACATACCCTATTTTGTTGACTCAAGTTTCAACTGGATCATGTTGAGTGCAACACTGTTTACAGTAACGCTAGCATTAATTGGTAAGTCAAGATCTTGGCAGATGCACAATGACGATGAGTTTCGAATCTGACTGCAGCAACATCTAATTTTTAGCCGTAGTTCCAGTCCCGTCTGGAGCGAACCAATGCATGTGTCCTTGTGAATGCACCACCACAACCACAACAACTGCATCGACTACCCAGGCCCCGACAACCACGCAGCCCCCAACCACCCAAGCCCCACCCAGTCAGACCAACTGCCCGACACATCAAATGTACGGCCCTGGTCCTCCGAATAGATGCAGCGCAATGTCCGACCCGAACAACAAGCCTGCGTCCGCGTTGGAGCAATGGTTCACGAGATCGATGTTCGATGATCTGTTCCCAAAGGCAAACATTGGCTGGGGACCGCAGGAATGCAGTCCTTACAATTACGATGCGTTTGTGATCGCTGCACGCTACTTCCCTGATTTTGGCACTTCACATGTTCAGGTATTCCTGAAGTTTGCTTCAGAACAGGACAAGAATGTGTTTTTAATGAGTGCCCTCTAGTTGGGATGCAACCTTTCCAATTCAGGGTAACGGCTATTCAGCCTTTGACAACAACCGCCGTGATGTGGCTGCGTTCTTTGCACACGTCATACAGGAGACCGGAGAGAACGATGCCAGTTTGTACAGGTTAGTTGAACATCCGTCGATTTTGACTTTTGATGCTAAACTTAGAACCCGAACAAAGACCACATTGCAGCCAAGGCCTTTCTCTATCGGATGCGCATGCATGTTATTACCGAGGCGGATTTTTCAACTGGTTTGAGGGCGGGCCGGTGTCAGGTTTTCTGGACCCCAAAAATCCCGGCTACAAGCCTGAAGATGGAACACTGTGCAATGCTGCAGGAAAGTGGGTCATCTTCGAAATAAAATATAATTTAAAATGACTTTCTTTGATTCGCACTAATTTGTGACCTTATATGTTTTCTGACATTGAATATTTGCTCAGATACTGCGCGGACAACACGCTGTTGCGATATTTCTATCCGTGCAACACCAGAAAGACAGGCTCCTGGTACCGCGGGTGTTACTTCGGTCGAGGCGCTATCCAATTGTCCTACAACTACAACTATGGGGCATTCGGCAACTGGCTGCAGCAGCACGGCATAAGCGTGGATTTGTTGGAAAGTCCCAATCTTGTGCTCACGCATCGCAACCCACCTTTGGCAATCATGGCATCGATGTGGTTCTACATGACGCCGCAACCCCCAAAACCTGCGATGCATGACATCATACTGGGTGAGTCATAAACACAAATTAATGCTTAAATTTCGGAACCGAAAACAAAAAAGTGGTGAAGTAAAAGGAAGGAGTTGAAATTGCTTCCTGGTATAATATTTCTTTTCTTTAGTTTCATCTGGGCCAACTTGATTGTCAAAAATGGTTTTCAGCGCCTTTGCTTCGAGGACTGCAAACAGAAAATACAATTTAAAAAAGCTTTTCTCTTTGATGTGCATCTACATATACAATGTACCTCATATGAGACTTCGCCACATGAACGCAGGCAACTGGAATCCGGGCGCACAGAACGAACAAGCGGGCTACAAGGGTGCCATATTCGGTCCGACATCGTTGGTGATCAACAATGAATGTGGCGGGGAGGACGCGAGCGAGCCAGGCGGACCGGGCGAATCGCGACGAATCAAGGCATTCAAATGGTTCACATCGTACTTCGGCACTCAACCCGGTGACCAATGGACACTCAGCTGTGGCGGAATGCCTGTCAGGTCGGTGTGTTCGCCAGGGCCCAGTTCACACAAGCCCAATTACCAACATAATTCTATACCTAGACCTGTACCTAAGCCTAGGTATAATGATACCTAAACCGCCCAAACTTATGTATTTCCAAAAGAGAAAGGCATTCCTTTTGGAAGAGGAAAAATACAAGATTTTCTCTTTGGGTATAGGCTTAGGTAATTCGGCCTCTGTGGACCGGGCCCAGTTTACCTTGGCAGGTAAACTGCCACAACTGCATCTGGTAAACTATGGTAAAGTAATGGATTGATTACTTGCGGCAGTCATATACATAGGAAAAAATCTATATCACAAGTAAAGCAGACATGAACTTCCGTCAAGAGTTTGGGAAGATGTGCATATAGATCAGTAGGTGCCAGGCTGCTGACAAATTAAGTGAGTGTAGTGCTATCCAATGATTAAGCAGTGATTAAGACTGCAACCAAAGCGCTCAACGAACATTTTGCATAGGAGGTTTTCGCAATACACACATTGTAGATTCGAGAACATTCCACACCCACTGAGCTATCAGCCCGATTGGAGCACAGCATGGAAGGCGCAACAATGCGACTGCGCCCCAGCGACCTACGGCGGCATGATACCGTACTACGATCCGGGTCACTACCCTGACCAGTTTGTGGCACTCAACGAAGCGAATCGACGTCGATGCGTTGAGAGCGTCTATGACAATCCGAGCATGTACGGAATGGATCCGGCGTCGTCCGTGTGTCTGACCGTGCCACTGCAGTGATTGGTGTGGCGGGCGAATGATTGCCTGTGACCACATTATGATTGCCTGTGACTACATTATAACTCTTGACTGAATGGTTTTGCAGATATTCGCAGGCCTGCTAACCCGGTACCATAATTCTAGTTCTTTTCACGTTCCTTATTCATTTATCAAGTGATAGAAGGAGGAGGAGTGCCACGAGTTCAATGTGTCTGAGAAAAGTACCGCACAAACGTATATACATGTAAACCTACAATTTATCAAACGAATCACCAGCCGTCTGGCATGATGCTTGACTTTTCTCTCGCGCGTTATTTTATCGAACGTGCACTTTGTGCATGGACAACATTACACTGTTCACAAAACATTCAAAGCAATCATACGACGTAATAGCTTTCAGACAAGCTAGTTGTAACACACAGTGGCCTGAGTCAGATTCCCGTCATATACATACATACCTAAGGCTAAGTCTACTTGGTCAAGATTGCGAACAGAGTACAATAAGCAGTTTGCTGTCTTCCTTCGTGGGGCTTCTGCTCAAATACATGGCATAATAGTTGCCAAAATGTGCGTTTACATGTTTATTCCGATGCTAATATCGATTCTGCACTGTTTGCATGCATCGGCCGACGTACTTTGTCTGGACGGCAAACAATGTCACACAAAGTGTTGCCAAGATTCAGGCGGTGGCTATTACTGCTGTGATGGGGTGGTTGAGGAGGTAGCTTCGAGGTGAGCAAGCTTAAAACAGATTGGCTACATACGATTAAGTCCACTTTTACATCACTGTGCTTTCATTTGTTGTGAGAATGCAAGTGGTCGTTGGGATATGAAACATCCCGTTTATTGAAGCATCGGTCAAGCAGTCCAACTGATTATCGGCCTTGTCGTCATCTTGATCGCAATCGTGTTGAGTGTGTGCTGCTGGCTGCTGGGTGGATGCGCTTGTCTGTACACCGAAATGTGTGATAATTTGGATTTCGACTGATAAACTTTCTGTCACAAATCAGTCGACACTTGCTTTTGAAAACAGGCACTCTTTTTGTATGTTATCGAGCAAACTGTTAATTTGCAAGTTATTTTTATGTGTTAATTTTTGCTCACCAAGACGGATAATCGAATGTACAAGTACCACAGTTTAAAAATAGACACAAATTTAGAATGAACACCATCATTATTGACCAAAAGCATAAAACCACAAAGAAACATCAAAATTATCATGTGAATTTCCTCATGGCTTCTTCGTCGCGTTTGCGTTCAGTGAGCACCATTGCCAGAAAGTCTGCATTGAGAAGAAAAGAGTTCGTGTTTAAGATCCGGAACAGTCCTACCTGTATATGTAGTTCCTTACTCATCGTGCTCAGAATAGCCTTCGAGTTTCAACTAAGAAAACTCCGGTAAGCGTATTTAGTCAATGTAGGCCAGAAGCAGCCCTCCACACTTAATCTTTCGACTTATTTTTTGTTGCGCCCCTCCCACCTTCATAGTCGACATATCCATCCTGATTGTAGTCGATGGCAGCAATCATTCTCTCCGATTCCTCCACCGTGATGTCGGTGCCCAGTTTGCGTGCGGCCACACGACGAATCTCGGCTGCCGAAATCAGACCGTCGCCGTTGCAGTCGAATACCTTCATTTATGAATTTGGAAAAAAACAATTGTCTCTTTTGATGTCTAATAAACGCGAGCGGCATTATACAATCAGCTCAATGGTCGCAAGAAGCGATTCTTTATCTTTCTTATTGCACGGACGTAAATCGAGTCAGACTTTGATTGCTTACAGCCAAATTGAACAATTTTGTGAGGAAAACGCGCAACTGTCAGGAATACTTTCAACTTGTCGCAGTGAAACCCATACCCTGAATGCATCACGGATTTCCTCTTCGTTGTCGACGTTCTTCATTTTCTTCGACATCATTTGCAGGAATTCATTGAAATCGATTGTGCCGTTGCCTGATGTACGAAGGTGAGGGGTATTGCTCGGTGGGACCGACATCGGGGTTGGGATCATTGCGGCATTATTGCATTGGCACAAAGTCAAGGTCAGGCACATGCAAGCCGACCAAGACAAAGCGTCAAGCCTTTGTGTGTCAAAAGTCAGAACAGAAATGAAATATTTATGAAGGTTTCATATTCTGCTGCTATTTAACCAAGATGACGTTATAGGTATCGTAGGCGGGTCAGGTTGGTCGTTGCCACAAGGCCATCTATGCCAAATTACGACTGTACGCAACTAACTCACCGTCCTCATCCACTTCGTTCACCATCGCCTCCAACTCAGCCTCACTCACGTTCTGACCCAATTTGCGCATCACCATGCCTGTGCACAATGGTACTTGTAGGTGGCTTATTCTTTGTTTGCGTGGCACAGCAAACAGGGAACATGAAATGCGATGCGGTAATCGATCACATCTGATAGGCGAACTTAATCTTTGATTAAAACTCAACAACATCCTAAAAGTTCGCACCAATCTCAATGGTGGTGATCGATCCATCGCCATCCTTATCGAACAGTTCGAACGCGTCCTTGAGCGCTGAAATGAGAAAATCGGATGGGAAACGGAAATGAGCAATAAAACATGGCAAAATGACCCGAATGCGGACCGTTCATGTCTTAGCCAAGGCTCCCATCACCTAGGGTCCAATATTTCAAACTCAGCTGAGACACGAGAACAGTTTTTCGACTCGTTACTGGCTTCATCGGCGTGACCAGGCGGTCAGAGATAAGCGACGGTGACAAAAGAGTTGTAACAGATGCTGCTTTGTCTGCTGTTGCTTGACAACATGCAAGAACATCTGCGTCATAATTGCCATCGCTTAACTAAAGTACACCGATTAGCCGTCGGTTGACTATCGCACTCATGGGAGCCGTTTGTGTCAAACGCGGAATGAGCCGTGTATTTTTGCGTGCCGAAACTGTAAGTGCACTAACCAAGAACGTGCTCTTCGCTCAGGGAGTGTTCGTCCTGAAAAGTATGCAAACATACATACTAATGTATGGTGAATTTATTATTTCGCTGCAAACAAAAGAACTCCAACTCACAGTCATCCTGTGAATATCGACTTCGGTGTTTGTCTTGGTGAGTAGCACATTGAGAACGTCGCCCCGCAGCCAAGAAGAACGCAAAAGCACGAAATGATCCAATGATCCAGTGCAAGGAGTCAGACGAATAATTTCATCATCGAACCAACAAAAAAAGAAGATTACTCGTGCTCCTACACCAATCAAAGCTGCATTGTATGACTGGCTATAGGAACATCACGACATCCAGCCAACTGGAAAAAAGAAAATTCGAGAAAAAAGTCAGTCGGGCAACGCGGCAGCAAAGTGCACCGCGCAGATGGAGCCAGACATGCTACCAACTTCAACACATACATAGTGCGTCCGTTCCAAAGGCAGCTTTGGACAGATGTATTTGATAATGCGAGACACGCTGCTGACGGAAGTCATAACCAAGACAACTTGCATCCTGGGTATACAATTGGTGCCACAGCACGTGATGTCAGCAAAATGACTTCGGCAAGGCACAAATTTTGACTGAGGAGAATAACGAGCTCATGCTTTTTTGCAATGATGAGAACTGACGTGAAACAACAAATTATTATGGATATGTATCCGGAAGAATAAAGGTCCTTGCCGGAGAACAAGCCAACTGAATAGCATGAGTGAAAACAGCGCGTGATCTCAAGCTTTCATTCTGTGAACTGAAGTCCTTCAAATCGTATAGTACAGATTCGGCAGTGGCCATGCGTGTGTGATGAAAACATTGTCAGTGAGTAGCGCGAGTTGTGAAAATAGTTTGTATGAAACATCATATAGCATTACAGAACAATCTACAGATAAAAAATTGCCGTGACCCTAGGGCACGATGCGAGGATCAACTTCCAGTGTGACATTGTGGCTGAACAGCGCCGGCAGTGTACGTGCCACTGTTTGCCTGCCACAACTGGCGTTTGTTCATTTGCCAGCTGCCAGTCACCGAATCGTATTGCTCCACCGATGCCAGTGCTCGACCATCACTGCCACCGATGGCATACACAATGTTGTCGTATGTCACTGCAAATTGGACATCAACAAACGTTTGTAGGAAAAAGCCCTGATGTATTATACATACCTATTCTCAGCAGAGATTAGTACTGAACCGTTCATTATCAGTCAACGTAGGCGATCGAGTCACTGATTTCGACCAACGTAAAACTTCTTTGTTATGTAGCTGGCTGGGACCAACCTCCATGTTCATGGAAATCCATGTCAACATAACTCCGAAATATCCTCAACATCAACACCAAATGTCAAGGCAGGACCACCGAACAGGTCTTCAAATTTGACATGTGTCCAAGTCATCAATGGCAAACCTACCCATGGCAAAATCCGACCGTGCCACATTCATGCGTGCGGCCGTGTGCCACGTGCCAGTTGTTGCATCGTAGCGCTCGCATGTGGCAGAGTACGTGCCATTTGTGCCGCCACACACCATAATCGTGTCGTCCAACACAACTGCTCCCGGATACCAGTATCTGACGGGAGACAAAAAGCAGTTTGTCACAGCACAAAGCTAATTTTTTTATTAATTTTCGTACGAGGTGTGCCACACCTTTCCATGGTCAGTTGCCCAGTGGTTCTCCATTCGTCAGCTGTCGTGTTGTAGACGAACACTGAACGCAACGGTGCGCCGCTGTGATTCTGACCACCGATCACGTACAGCTCGTTGCGAAACATCACCGATGCGTGGTAGAACACAGCGTACGGCAGAGGACTGATGGTGACGCATGTCTACAGCAAGGTTGGACTTGGGGATACTGGCACCTGGTCACGTGCAATCCGTTTCGGAAAGAATTCCTATCGGGGGTGCCACGGCAAAATGAGTTGGAAACAGATTTGGCTGAAAATGGCCGTATCGGTCTTACGAACAGATAACAACGAACGGTCTTCGTACTTACAAACAGTGGTATGCAAAAAAATGACCTGAAATTCTGAATTAGCAGCGAAGCAAACGCCCGAAAACCAATTTTGAGCCCAAAAACGGTAGGATGACCCAAAACGATGCAGGAGCTCTTCAAGCACCTTAGAACGGTCACATGACCAAATGAAATGGACACTGAATTCGGATAGTCCGAGCCAAATTACCCTCCTGAACCCCTTTCACGGAAAATCAGTATTCTAACCCCTTGGTTTGGTTCCCCATAATGGAAATTTTGGACCGGAACGTGTTGCACATAACTTGCTGGTACCTATAGCTGTTGTAGCGATGAACGAAAGACGTTAATCCTGAGCTTTGGTGCTGGTCTGATTGGGCTTCATCAAACCTGAGCCACTACGGAGACGAAGCTGACAGACACAACGTGACTTGGTTGCTCAGCACTCCCACACCTCCCAACCTTTGCGTCAATGTCACACATTTCACACGAATCCAACGCATGTCCAGCCCAACCACCACAAATGGCCAGTTGACCAGCCCCGGGTACACAAGTGACACTGTGCGCAATACGACTTTGGTTGAGATGCATCACAGTTGAGCCCGAGTCTGATGTTGGATCGTATTCATGTATGGCTGACAGGTAGTCCAGCCACAATCCACCAGTGATGTAGAAACGACACTCGCACGTGGTTGCTGCTGGGTAGATGGTCTTGTTGCTGAAACCTGCAAAACTGGTCGAAACATGGGTTGCACCCCTTTACAGCAGAAAAATGTAGGATCACCATTCACATCTTGCAGACCAACGAACCGAAGTTGTCCTTTTTCTGCAAGGCCAAACACGACGGCAGGTACAGCTGGCCGGATTTTCCGGTGTGTCCAGCGATAAGGATGCCCGACCACGAGCCACTCAGCTCGATCGCATCGACGGTGACGACAACCACGATGGTGGACAAGAACAGCCACACAAACGCACTCATAGTTGATTGGAAGAGGAAGGCGAGAGAAATGACATGTATTTACGGCAACACCCCCATGAGATGCTGGTCAGGTTATCTATCAAAACACGACAACAATAATCCTTTCTGTCAACTTTGACCGAGACGATAATGTTGCAAGTTGCGTGCGAGCGTAAAGCATGGCAACTGATGCACATACAAAACAAAGGGATTACGTGGCACATGACGCAGTCGTGTTACGCGCTCACCAAGTATGTGGATGCGCAAATCGTATGATACAAATCAAGTTCTCCAGGCAGAAAGGGCTTTGAACGTAAAAACAGAGCACGCAACAACTATAATTCCGACTGTCCCAAGAAAAGTAGGCACATTGATGCAACACAAGTGAGCATGTCTGGGACTACAACAGGCGGCGCATGTTGGGAAAAGCTAGTCCAGTTGCCTTGAGGGAGAGAAAACGCAAATTAGCGATTTGCGATAGAATGCACGGCCTTGCTCAGGTTTCGGTCTAAGCCTAAAAGTAAGCCAAGGCCTAACCCCAAGCTCAAACCTGAGAAAAAAGAAAGTCAATTTTGCAGTGAAACTGGACCAGCTTTTGCCAAAATGCACCGGCGGCGGAGGACCCAATAGTCTCTTTCTTTTCGTTCAATTACTTTTCATTTCACTCACACGCATTGATTGAACCACAAACGCGTAAGCCAGTATTTTCACTTTTTATCTGTCGCATCCGATATCCACAATGAGTAGATCCTCAGCGCAATATCATCTGGCTCCACTCACTTGTTGTTTGGTGGAAAATGGACGTCGTTGCACGAAACAGGGTTGTCCAAAAAAGTTGCTGACGAAACGTATGGAAAAATACATTCAACAACAACGCTTGGATATACAAGTCGATCTCAGTGTTGGTCTATTTTCCAGCTTCTTCATAAAGGAGCGCAAATGAAGAACGTTGATGAATAAATGAAACACTCCTGTCGTCCTGTAGTGTAGGGTGTAAGCCGGTCGGCCGGTGGTGGTCCTCTTTTTTGTTGGTGCTGAATGCAATTATGGTGCCCAGCCAGCCAGTGGGTCAGTAATTTATATTTTTGAAAAAAAACGGTTTTTTTCTAAAAAAGACCGTTTTTTTCAAATAAATTACCAGTACGAATGGAATTCCGAAGGGCGAAACACCTACTTTTGGGCAGCTTTGGCTTGTTTATGGCTTAACAAGCGCCGAGTGTGCTTCTTGGGCCCGAAAAGCCTTTTTTGCTTGTTTTCACCTGTTTTAGCCTTTTTAAACGATTTTGTAACATAGTGTCGGGCTCGCAAGAAGATCCTTTTTTTGCATTTCAGACCAACACACGTTTTTCTTCGAAAAATAAATTACCGGTAATTTATTTCGAAAATTTATCCAGCTCCGAAAAAAACCCTTTTTTCCTTTTCACCCGAAAAAAGGTTTTTTTCACGGTGGGCACTATAGCTGCAATTATTCTTTTCTCAAAACCCACGCAAACGCAGTTGCAGGCCAAGCACAACAATATCTGCCTGATGCATCGACGAATGCTGGTACCGTCGGCTCGCCGAAACAATCAGGTACGTAAACACGAACCACCGCAGAAAACGTTCAAGTACAGTTGTAACTTTTTCGAAAAAATATTTGCTGAAAAAACGTTTTTTCCGAGCCAAATTGGGTGAAGACGAAGATAAAGTGGGCAGACGAAATTTACTCTGTGCAGCCTGAAGACGACGACAACCCGTCAGATGACGAGTCCAGCGTTCGTCCATCATCGTCATCAGCGCGACGCACAAATGCAAACAATCACCAGCAACAACAATATGCACTCACTAATGTAAGCCGCGTCGCAATCTTCGCCACACTTAACAAAATATGTCAAAAGCATTTTCCTTCCACCTTCCAGTTCCGCGTGAGCAGTCTTTCAACGTCCGCCCTGAAACGATACAAGAAATTCTTCAAGCTCACAGCCAAGCCGGGCCTGAACAAACAGCAATTGACGGACTTGGTCAGCGATCATTTCAGTTCGATTGATGTCGACGAAAAGAAGATCGTCACGTACTTCATTTACGCGGTAAAGACGAAAAAGAATCGTCTTGATCAAACTCAGAAAGTCACGTCAGATTCATGATATGAAACCTTCATTCATTAATTTTTATTTCTCGTACTTCTCACTCATATTATCTGACCATTTTGTGCTATATTTTCCAAGTTACTCTCTGGCACAACTTTCACATCAATAATAGTGGCAGTGGCTGATAAAATACAGGCCCTCGATTCAGTGACCAAAAAACTCACAAGAGGTAACAGAAAAACGAGTGCGGGTATTCAGATTGCAGATCATTTTTCGAGGTAAATGCTAACGAACGCGTAATAACACAGAAAAGAAATAAGAAACACGGGAGTTGGTTAATGAACGAAAGAAGGAAAATCCGCAATGGAATGGAAAACATATCGGCACAAAACAAGGCGAGCAGCACAGTCACAGCGTAGATAAAAAAGTGAGCGATCGCGGACCCAGAACGTTTTTGTCTTTGTCAATTCTGATTAACTCATTGATTCAGCGTACTCAACGATATGCGGCAGCTGCATTTTGACCTGCAAGAAGCTTTGCCGATAAAGAGCTTCAATCTCTTTAATCGACAGGGCGCAGCTAGGTCAGAAGCTAAGTGACTACCGGTACCTGCACGAAAAAAGTCAGTTTTGTCCAGTGCCTGATCACAATTCGGCACCTGATAAAACCATGTATGAGTCAAATCAGCAGAAGCCGGTGAAATACATTGTGTTGGACATTCACAGCGCGCAATCTCTACATTCCGATGAAAATTCTTGCAATTTCAGGGAATGAATCTTTTCTTCTCGTGATTTCTCGGAGGGCGGTACGGTACCCCCTGAACGGCTCCTCTCCAAAGCCACTGTGCTTGTTCAAAATTGGCACCTATTGACTCATGTATCAGTCAAAGCAGCAGAAGCGCGCGAACGTGTCTAATATTCTTTGTTACGGAACAGGCCAAAGGCGTGAAAATGCCTGTGTTTGAGCGAAAATCACCGCGATTTGTTGCCTTTTGAAGTGTTTGAGAGCGAAAATCTTGCGATCTAGGGGGTCCTTTTCCTTCTGTGACTTCTCGAAGGGGTACGGAACCCCTCAATTGGCTGTACCCCTCTCCCACGCCAGTGATCGACGAGTATTATACATTTCAAATCCAGTCCTCTCGTGGAACGGGCCAACGAACCTGCTTGTACAACTCCGGTTCCATTTTTATGGCGCGCAGCAGCAAATACTACGGCGGTCACGTTCGTTTGGATGATTTTGTCGAGAGATTTCTGCCGCCACTTCGATATTTTGCGCAGAATTGAGCCTGAAACAAGCTTGTTTTCCGATCATAATAAAACAACATCGCAAACAAAGATTGTTGCGACTTACTCGTGCCCACGAACATTTAGCGCATTTTTTTCAGTGGGCAACACAGGTGAAAGAGGCCCAACGCAACACACGCCACTGGCAACGCCGCTTTGACGTTGAGAATGGATAACGTTTGGCCAGCACCACGCAATGAGCACCGTCTCTGAAATGGGTTCACATCGAGAAAACCCATAATCCGATTGTTCCAGAACGATTATTAGGTATGATTCAAAACGGAAAGACAGTTCGTAGAAAATGAGCCACTCTCAATGTTCAGCTTTTATCAATTTTATTGGAAATGAAAAATACGTAACATGACAAGACGTGACCAGGACTTGACTACGTAGGTCAAACTGAACACCGATTCATCGATTGGGTCCGTCAGGCCCACAATAGTAGGTCAACGCCGGACACAGCACACAACCACACATGTCCGTCTTGACTATTATCAGCCAGCTGCGAGTTGTGCATGATCACGCGGCCTGTTGTTTTGGCGTGGGTACGCTGGTGAAAAATGGAAACCCAACAAACAGGAAATCAGCTGCCAACATTCACTGACCTGAACACTCAAGCACGTTGGTGCCAACTGCGCTTTGAACTCGAACTGTCGCCCGCGATGTGCGACGAGGCCGTTGACGGGGATGAATGAATTAGATTATGCTTATGTTTCATTTGATGTCACACGATTAGCTGATTGCGATTTGCGCAATAGTCAGCCAACATCTACGAACCTCGATTCCGGATGATGTCCAGCCGCCGCATGGGTTATGACATCGTTCTGTTGTTGATGTTCATTAGCGATCTTGACAGCGGCCATCGCGTTGTGAACCAGGGGCGGATTGGGACCGGATCGTGCCGGTGGTGGTCGCACTTGCACATCGCCACCACCCGATGGTTGAGCGACATGTTCGTCAGCACGCACCACACACAACGCCAGCCAGCAACAACCACGTTTCTCTGACTGCGATCGAGCCGAGAAGACAACACGGTCGCCTTCGCTCCAACAAATATGCAATGTGTAGAGCATGGCATTATCGATATCAACAACATGATCGTCCGTGCAGTTTTTTCAAAAAATCAGCCGCAAACTCACGAAAAGACAGTGTTGAGACGTGCACGTTCGCTCGGCAGTTTCTCGTAGGCCCGAGCCGGGAAAAAGACCAGTCCGTGATTGTCCGACATAATGAACGCGTAGGTGGCGAACACGGACACGATGCAGCCGTGCATTTCGATTATGGCCTGAAAATTACTGTAACTATGTGTTACTGCTGCAGTTTAATGCTGCCCGTTGCTGTGTTTAAGTAATGTTTGTGGCACTTGCAACATCGGTCAGCCACAACGAAATTCTAGTCGACATCAAGAAATTGAAATGCAAAATTGAAATTTGAAGAGAGCTTGTGTTAATTCTCTGTTTGATGAAACGTAAATCATAATAACGTGAATTTAAGCAGACTGGACAGACACGAGTTATTCGGAAGAAACTCAATATGAAAAAAGAAATAATCGACAACAAACCTGCGACCGTCGGTTCGAACCAGTAGTGACTATGATAGAGATCATTGTTATTCGACTTCTTCACATAAGTCGCCCGATAAGCACAGTCGTTCTTTCCATGTTGTGGCACGGCCTTGAGATGGCAAATGTCACCTTCAGTCAGATTCGCTTTCATGTCTGAAATGGAGAAGCACGACTTATCTTAAATTTTATGAAAAAAGTAAAATGAAACAAACCAGGACAGAATTGTTCGGTGGGAACAGCGGCAGAGAGAGGGGCGGAATTCACCATCATGCAGTTTTTGAACATAATGCAGGCGTATTTAATTGGAACACTCGCGACACACGACCCGTAGAACTAATGGTTTCGTTGGATTTGCTTTATATTTGTGTCATGTTCTTGCCACCAGAAAAATTACGTCCAGATGCAGCAGCCATTGTTCGGTATCGTCGAGTTTGGTTTAGTCGGCGGAAAAAAATAGAGCGAAAATCAGAGTTATCGTGTCAACAATCGAGGGGCGATATGGGAGATTGGTTTGGACGGAGGATTAAAGTGAACTTTACCTCAGTTGGTCTGGTCTCTGTCTGCAACTGCGGGATCAAGTCCATCACTGTCCATCAGTGCAGTTCCTGGTCCGGAGGGGGGAGAAAGCGGCAGCGAACCCCCAGTTTTTTTTCGGAGAAGATAGTGTACGTCTACCTGTACCCCCGAGGGGGGAAGACCCAAATTCGGAGAGGTCACTTTTTGAGGTGAAAGTTTTGACCTATATTTGCCCCTGTTTGGAAATAATCCCAATAAAATGGGTATTTTTGGGGTAGGGTAGGGTACCGGAGCAAGGCGGTCCGGGGGTAGTGTACCAGGCCGGGGCGGGTAGGGTACCATTGGGGGGAACCCCCTCCCCAGTGTTGGAGGTGTGGGGGTTTGGGGGGTAGCCCCCCAGTACAGTAGGTATCCCCCCTCGCCTGGTACAGTAGGTATCCCCCCGATGTTTGGCATGGTACAGTAGGTATCCCCCCGATTTTCACCGCGGTACAGTAGGTATCCCCCCGTTTTTGCCGCACAAGTGCCAACTTTTTTTTACCAAAACGGCCAAATTTAGTGTAAAATCAGTGGTTTTTACTTCAAATTACCCTAAATTCGCGCGTTACGCGCGCAGATACTACGTTTTCACACGATTCC